>RHGI01000061.1:0-10552 GCA_005281525.1 Taphrina communis | reverse complement strand
CGACCACGACTGGCACGACCTCAACTGGCACGACCACGACTGGCACGACCACGACTGGCACGACCACGACTGGCACGACCACGACTGGCACGACCACAGGCACGACCACAGGCACGACCACTGGCACGACCACGGGCACGACCACGGGCACTGGTACCTCGACCACTGGCAAGACCACCACTGGCACGATGACCACTGCTACAACCACTAGCAAGACCACTGGCACTGGTACCTCGACCACTGGCACTGGCACGACGACCACTGGCACTGGTACCTCGACCACTGGCACTGGCACGACGACCACTGGCAAGACCACTGGCACGACCACTGGCACGACCACTGGCACGACCACGGGCACGACCACTGGTATGACCACGGGCACTGGTACCTCGAACACTGGCAAGACCACCACTAGCACACAGACTGGTACAAAGCCAGGCACTACTCCTGGCAGTACAGAATCTAGTACTGGAACAAGCACTACGATTATTAGAACCACGACTGCCACGACCACGAGCACTAAGGCAATTCCGAACCCACCCGGTCAAACCAGAACGCATGACGAGCCGTCTCCTCCCGGCCAAACCAAGACCAACAACCAACCGTCTCCTCCAGGTCAGACTAAGAGCGAGAATGGTCCATCACCACCTGGTCAGACAAAGGCTGTCGGAGAGCCTTCCCCGACTGGCCACACAACACAGACAGCCACGACGACTACTAATGGAGGACCATCTCCGGCAACTCAACCCGGAACAGCTCAGATCCAGGCCAATAGTCACTCTATCGAAGAAGGTACAACAACTTCTCCAGCAACGCAACCAACAACCAGTGTCAAGAGCCCAACTCTCACGACGAGTTCCACACTGCGAACTACCGCTGCAACGGGTACAGGTGCTGGAACTGGAGGCGTTTCGCCACTGCCAAGAGGCGCGGCTTCCTCTGTGTCTTCCCATAAGTTGTCCCTGGCCATTTCGGTCATGGCAGCTTGCTTCTTTCTAATCTAGATGTTTACGAAAGCGTTTTTAGACTGTCCAATTTATCCATATGGACATGTAGTGTATATATAATTGATAATTTAATGAGAATTCATATTCAAGATGAATCTCAACCAAATCCATATCTCGACTTGCCGGAAGATCTTGCAAACTGTGAACATTCAGAAGCATGGAACTCATACCACGTTACCTTGATCTGCACTCTGTGCCGTGATCTTGAGGAGCGCCCTGAGCGCACATACATAACGCAAGCTAGGTCTTGCAGAGTCGTGATAAGCATTTTCTATGACCGGCGAGCTCACCAATTCTTATGCCGATGTGGCTGCAATATTAGTGCATAGAAGTACTGCAGTTGCAATCGCACATTGCGAAACAGCGGGAGAATAAACCTTCGGCTCTCACGACTTGCACGCAGACTTGTTGTTGACAGTATAATGTTTGTACATTTGAATTCAACTCTATCATGCTGATGAAGTTTGTGACACCATTGGTGACGATGCTAATCCGTGGCGCGTGATCGTACAGTAGACCTCGGGATGTATAAGGAGGCGCAAATATTAGCCGACAGGATCTTCTCGCGATCACGAGATTCAAGGACATGACAACGACTGTCGCGCTGATGCTATCATGACATGCAGGCTGTCTGTAATGTATCAGACGAACTCTTGACGGATGTGCAATTACCTCGTTGCCTTTGATTGAGTAGATATGGCTCCTCATGGGAGAGAAGATGTAGGGATACAAAGACGATCCAATCTTCCTGGCGTGATCAT
Source organism: Taphrina communis (assembly GCA_005281525.1). Classification (NCBI taxonomy): domain Eukaryota; kingdom Fungi; phylum Ascomycota; class Taphrinomycetes; order Taphrinales; family Taphrinaceae; genus Taphrina; species Taphrina communis. Next base: position 8,784 of record RHGI01000061.1, on the reverse strand, counting down.
CGCAGCATAAATTCTGGCAGGGATGCACAAAGGGCAATCTGCGAACAATGCTCGTAACGAACATGGTCATGTCGGAATTCTGTTTCAAGAGAAGCATTCCTCAAGTGCACGCCATGGACTTCTGATCATCAGCACGGTCACGAGTGATATGCACGACGTCAGAGTTCCAATATCATGCAATTTTCCTCGCTTTCGCGAGGCTCAAGTCGCGCCAGATAGACTGGCGTGACCGGTAAGCAAAAAACTTTTCCAAAAATTCAGGCCTGTGCATGGCAGCGACCCCGGCGGCCTCGGCCAAAGCTCCAGCAAGCGCCAGGAAACCTGACAACTTGAACTGTCCCTTCAGCCAAGACGCGCCGGTGGTCGGCTGCTGCAACAAGAGCACGATACCCTGGTTCAGGGCCAAGTACACGCCCATTACAACGACCGCGCAATGCTGGTGCCTGTAGAAATTGGCCACGACCTTGACGATCGTGGCCGTAGCACCAATCCCTCCGACGATCCAGGCCCAAGATTCCGTAGAGTCTGTGCCGCCCTGGCTCATGAGCCAGCCGGCTACGAATGCCAAGAACCAGAAGCAGCCACACAAGAAGACTGTACCCGGTTGCCCTCGGTTCAACGAACAACTCTCCGCACGAATCTTCTCGATTGAACCCAGGTACAGCTCCTGTATGACCCCTCCTGGCTCATTGGCATCCGCCAGGCTGTCTGCCAGTTGATTTGTGGGAGCCTCCTCCAGAGAGGTAGCCAGGTCCCGAAGGGCCCTGGCGTATTCCTCTCTGGTTGACCGGTTGTTCAAACGTCGCGACATCTAATCTGCTAGGTGTCAGGCTCTCTTATCAATATGAGGGAAGTGACATTACATGATGATGATGATGGCGATGGCGATGGTGATGGTGCTAATGCAACCACGACGACGACGATTATGATGACGATGATCGTGATGATTATTTTGATGACGACGACGACGACGACGACGAGGACGAGGCCGAGGCTGATGACGATGACCGTGATGATGTCAATGAAGATGACGACGACGACGACGAGGATGATGATGATGATGATGATGATAATGACATTAACAACAGGAGAATATGAGCTGACTTTATAGTAGAGGCGAAAACATTAGACCCAGTAGATCACTGTCGATCACATGTGACGCTTCTCGTCTGATCAGTGAGAAGCTAACGACCTGCAGAGATGAGGATAGTTGCAGCTGCAGCCGCAGTCCTAGTAACATCACACAAGAGGATTCGTGTTCTCTGTTATTGGCAGCCACGATGTCAAAACCGATGGCAAAACTGATGGTACAAATGCAGCGCAAGCTCGTCATTAGCCTTGTCTCTAATCAATGGAACTGCCATGCAGTCTGGACAAGCAAAAACAGGCATACAAAGTCCTTTCTGATGTGGTAGACTCTAATCATGTACAGCTCATGACAGGGATATGCACACTTTCGATCAAGAGGTCGGACACTGCCCCGCAGCAGCCGTGCAGATGGTGCGACCTTGAATCTGCAGCTGCCTGTTGACAGGACCACGTTTTGCATCTGCAAGACGACCTCTGAGACGCCGCCACCAGATAATTCATGATCAGCGGATCCATCCATCCTCACATGTGCATTCACCTATAGCTACCTACTGGCCTAAGCAGCTGCGGCTGAATGTTACGGTATCGAGCGGCTGGTGTTTTTTTTTTTTCGCAGCGGCCTTCCCTGGCACTATTGACCTGATGTACTTGAGTAGCTATAGTGACTGCCTACTGGGTCCAAACAAGCACTCCGATCGGACTTTGCATGACAGCGAGGAAGTCGCAGTTAATTTCTTCATTCCTCATCGATAACGCGTCAGCGCTAGCTGGAGAATGCCGGTCATGTGTGATCTTCCAAGGTTCATCAAAAGTTGCTCGCTCCACGTGCCACAAAGCAAGACTGATCGCAGGTCAGACGCACAGACGACCACAGGAGCGTCCTGCCTGGAACGATGTATGTGTCCGCGTCCAGCTGTGCTCCTTCAGACTGATGTCTGTCTAGATACATAGCTGTCCAACCATTGATTGATGGACCTGACGGCTCTCCATAGCCTCCTTGACGATTAACGCGAAGGTATATTCTGCATGTTGTGTTGATTAGCAATCTTGTTTCACGATAACATCGGCCGCTACTTTGTGCACGGACATATGCCTATAGCTAAGGTACTGCAGTAGCTGTAGCTTGTCTGCCTATTTGATGTGGCTGCGGGAGTAGCGAGATACCGGGAACGATTTCCAATCCGAGATACCCTTCTCCACGTCCAGCCCGTCCACGTGTCTCGATGCAGCAGCAGCTGCAAGCTACACAAGGCGGCGTCCACCTGCATGGATGGATTTTGCAGCACGGCTCCAGATTCGGAGGAGCTCCGAATCAACGAGGATGATGCCGGAGACCAAGCGTGGAGGTACAAATAGCAGCAGTGCGTCACATTGTCGTACTGCCGTGATTCAGCACATCGTAGTCATGGTTGTCCTTGTGACAGATTTTGTGCGCATTTTTGAGCAGGTCACTAATACAACGGCGGCTCCTGGCAACGACGAAGACTTATTCTGGCTCCACCGAAGTGTTTCGAATCTCCTCGACCTCATCGAACAACTCTTCAAGGGGATACGTGGTAGGCGTGCTCCGTCAAAAGAGCCATCCGAAAATCATTTTTGGAGCCTCGTCACATTCCGTGGCATACTGAGGGAAAGATTGGAAGAGATACAGTCGTGGCTTTATCAGAGGAAGCGCATTTCGATCGACTCAGATCATCATATCCGCACTATTTACGCATTCATCGTCGATCTGCAAGATTGTGATGTGTACGAACAGCTCGATGAGGAGCATCTCGATGATATTCTTTCGAGCATTGAAGCTTACGATACATTGTTCAAGTACACATGTGTCACTTCGAAAGCTGCACAACAGATGCTGTTACTAAAGCTTGATGGTCGCTCGCTCAGACGTATAGAATGGGCCGACGAGATCGCTGCTGAGCATTTCCTGAAGAGAATGACGGAATTCCCTGCAACGGCTAGAAAATCATGAGGGAGCCCTTGCTTCAAGCTGTAGATCGTCCTATAACACATACGAAAGGATTAAAGCTGTAGTGGCTCGGCTCTTCCTTTTTATCACGCGAGTGCCAGCGCTGGGTGCTGCTATGGTGGGCATGCAATCTAGCGGACTTTTCGAGATAGCTAGCATTGCTTATTGAGGGTTCTCATCACAAGTCATCACAAGTCAAGCCTCGAAAATCTATCTTGTCATGAGGAAAACGCGCGACCTCTGACGCATATAGATCTGGTCATCGAGCTGGAGACGTCCTACGAGCACGTCTGAGTTTCAAATCACGAAGCTCATATCACCTGTTTGTCTTCGATACACAAAGCATTCGGTGAATCACCTTTGTTCAGTTCTGATGACGTTTCTCAGTATTGGATGACGGACGCCTTTGAAAGGATTCCAAGATCAGTCCGTCCACGATTGACATGTAGCGAAGATTTCTGTATTCAACTCCCAGATGTCAGGAGCAATGTTTTTTTTCACTCGCGTGGCATATCATCACAAGAGTCTTCACCACATTGTTCTGTAAGCCTGCCTGAACCCAGTGATCTTTATGGTCAGGCCGTTATGATTGCTGTGCAATGTCGCATTTACAAGGTACCCAATATCATAACAACGGGCTGCAGATTCACCGGATGTTTCTTCAAATTTCCTTGAAGAATGAGACAGACTGAAAACAAGCGTCCTCGGACTGGAGACTGCTTCTGGATATCATCTTCTGCGGAACCGTATGGCAAGCAGCCCTTTGATGCAGGGGTCATAGTTTGCTAAGTGCTAACCTTGAATTCATGCCCTCGTGTCAGGAGAACCTTTTCGTAAGTAACCCTAAGCCTAAGTCCTATTCAGCTGGGAAAAACAATATGACTATGGGGTAATTTCCTGAAGCTTATCAATAAATGGTATCACAAGTGACTTGAGATATTTCTCGTTCTCTGTAACCTTATAGTTGCTTTTCGTGCACATACTATACATAGTGAAGCAAGAAATTTATCAATATTCTCTCTAAGGTTCTGACATGACGGTATTATGCGGTGTTGCTTGACAAGCACGATTTTATAGCTGAGATAAAACCTTCAAGCAATAACATGGAGAAAGGAGAAGGTCGAAACACATTCGTAGGCATGCAGAGCGACATCAGATCCGCTCATCACTTTTGGGTTCTGCGTTAGGACATCACAGCGCGCCCGATATGGCAAAAAGTCTTGCATCCTCGCCGGCCAGATTAATTTACTCAAACGCCGACAGTTGTCATCGTTGTTTCCTATAACAGGCGTTGACAACAATTGAGCAAACGACACAAAGCGGACGCGGTCATGTAGAAGCTAGAACAAACTTTGATCATTGTCTTGTGATAAGTATCAGCGTTGATGCTACAGCGCGGCGGAAAATGTAAGGTTGCCTCGTGTCGGGGTGATAGTTCGTGACTGAAATGCATGAGAAAGAGTCTCTTTGGTAAGTTCGATGCATAGGGATATAGAGCTGGGTCGAGAAAGCATGCTGCGTTGTGACAGATGCACAGTCGACCGGCTGCACGGTCTGAGAAGAACACCTTCGTGCTATTCACATATCTTGACAAGTGAGACTTTTGCATCGGCGAGAGGTCAGCACTGCAAAAGCTTCGCGCGTACTTGTCGGACATGTGCGACGGGCTGGATACTTGCAACACGAGGGAGACCATTGGCCAGCCTCAGCTGCAGAGTGCGACTGAGATTGTGCCAGTTGCGATTCCATGAGACAGATGCAAGCGAGTGTCAACAGCCATGACCCTATGATCATCCTAATGCTTGATGATCTGACTCAAATTCACACGAGTTGACACCAAAATCACACGAACTTGCACGACGCGAAATTGGCACAAGTTTTCACAAGTTTGCACAGAATGGCACGAAGTGAAGCTAATCCGAATTTACACGAGTTCACACAGAATTGCACGACTGCAAACGCAATCACACGAATTACACGAAATCACACGAACTTGCACAACTTGTTACTGGCTCGAATGAGTACAAAAACCGAGCAATTTTGCGACGACGTGAAGCTGGCTCGAGTTTGCACGAATGCATGCGAATTGACGCAAATTTGTGCAGACTGACAGTAAGACGAATGCCTGGTTGAGGGCCACGAACACGGCAGCTGCTCTCACAACGTACCTTTTGTGTTCATAGACGCTGGCGCAGATCTTGACGACCGTGCTCGTGGCCCCAACCAAGCCCACTATCCATGCCCAAAGGGCCCTCGAGCCTGTGCCGCCCTGGCTCATTGCCCAGCCAGCTGCGATTGCCAAGAGCCAGAAGGAGACAAGCAGGCAGACTGTACCCGTGTTTCGGCTTCGCTGTCTTGTCTCTGCCAAATGTTTCTCGGTTGACCCCAGGCACAGCTCCTGAATGGCTCCACCAGGTTCGTTGGCAGCCCGCAGACTCTCTGCCAAACGGTCTGTGAAGGACTCCTCTAGGGAGATAGCAAGGCCCCGAAGGAACCTGGCATACTGCTCTCAGGTCGATCGGCTGTTCAGCTATTGAGACATGTTGTCTGATCGGTGTCAGTCTCTACTATCAACATCACGGGAGAGACGTTACAGTCTGATATATGGCCTGACTGTGAAGATACGTGATGATGTTGTTCACCATGAAGATGGTGATGGGGTTGGTGACACGTACGACTGAGGGATTTGAGCTGAAGATATAGTAGAGGTCGAATTCGTTCGACGCAGCAGATCACCGTCAATCGTATGTAACAATTCTGGTCTGATCAGTCAGAAGCTACCAGACACAGACACAGGTGAGAGTGTGCCGGTGCTGAACATACCTCCTATTTGAATGCCAGCTGGCAGGTATACAATTCTTCAGCCACGACAGGGACAGTCTCTCCGTTGTCCGCATGACAGCCATCAAAAAGCTGTGGTCCGGATGTCCTGGTCACAAAGATCTTTGTGTTGCCTTACCAGACTGAACAAAGAATTCAAGATGTAGTGAAAGAAGACGAAAGTTCGTTTGCGATCTCGAGTCAAATCTTAGCAGTCTTAATGATCTCTAGTCGCTGTTACTTCCCACGGTCGGTGAGATGTAAGCAGATGATCAGCAATTAATGGCATGATAGAGATTTCCATCATCTCATATGTCAGGGACGTGCTGTCGACGGGGATCGGCGAACGCGATCTGGCAATGTACTTACGTGTCTTAGTAAGTACCCTTAGGCTAGAACAATGGATCCGTCAGATTGGGACTGACGATTGACTATAAGTTTACTAAGACACTAGGAAGTACTGTAACACGCCGTGACTTTATAGCGCGTGGAAACCGTGCGGAATCCTACGGACCTTGGGCCTCGGTCGTGTTGTTTAGTTTATGGCGTGGGAAACTTCGGGCGCGCGTCGGGCGCGTGTTGGGAGGAGCGTAGCTTGGGAGGAGCGTTGCGACGGTCCATGACACAAGAGCCCACATCACGGCAGAGGATTTTGAATTCCTTGGAAAGAAGAAAAAGGCCGATTCACTATGGTTCCAGCACGGCCACGCCGGCGCAATCGCAAAGACCTTGTACGCAGGGAACTTCCTCGCTTATCAAAACGTGTCCAAGGATTCGCTTGAGGCTCTTAAGATGCGGATCATCAAGACAAAAGACCTCCTTGAAACCCTGCCCGAGCATCTCAGGACTCTCTGCGGCCTTCAGTCAGTTCCGTCGTTCATCGAAGAATTTAAAAAAGAATATGATGTGAGACCATTTGCGATGCATTGCATCATGACACAGACCTGACGTCACTAGGGATACGACTATATCTTCTCCCAAGTTGCCTACTGGGTGACACCGGCAGGCGCAGCCGAGAAAAAATGCTCTGATCTGACCGGCGATGAAGAGCAGGAGGTATTTAGAATCAGGAGGTCAAAGTCTTCAGATAACACTGGCCCCAGGTGGGGTGAGTTTCTCATTGGCAGAAAGCTTGTAGTTTTGAACAACACACTGAAGGAACCTCTGCCTGCTGGCAACAAGCCTGTCAAACAGCTGAAACCTGATGGACACAATGTTGGAGTCGAAACCGCTGGCCCAAGTGCTAAGAAAGAAGCACTCGCATCACAAAGTGCACAAGAGACTTGAAAATTCCTCTTGCAACACAAGAACTCTCTGGCTCAAGAGTGGCCTAGGGAGATGGTTTCATTCAAATGTAACGGTTTTGCAGATTGTAATGATAATATGTTCCCACAGTCCAAGATGGCGGGCGACTATGCTGACGTCAGGAGATCCATAATCGCATACAACTTGCGTTTCAAGAATCCGAGCTGGGCAGCTCTCTACAAGCATGTACTTGAATATATGCCGATACTTTGGTATGTCGTCAAACCGGAAGAAGTGCTCAAAGAATGTGCTATGCCAGCTTGCGCGCAAGACGAGCGCTTTTATACAAGGGAGATCAGAAAACATCTGAGCGAGCTGGTGCACCTCCCTACGTTCAAGAAGCATCTACCAGAAAGCTGGACTCTACACGAGACCAATGAACTAGCCAAAAGCATCATGGATTTCCTTCCAACTGTCGTGAAAAGCCTTGGCGGCCACAAATCCGGGACTGAGCAGGGTATGTAGAGATTGCGATGCATCGCATTGCCACTTAAATTACTGAAGTTACTGACACATTATTAGACGCCGCAGCTGATCCAGCAACTGCAACTAGCGGTGACGGGCAACGCCCACACAAAAGGCAACGCGTGGACCAGGCCCCAGTTCTAACAGCGCCCTCTTCAGGTATGCAGGCGTCCGCGCCGCAGCTGCAGTTACCTGCCAAATCTGTACAACAGTCGCCTGGAAAGTCTGGAAAAGGATCAAAATCTCCAAAGAAGAACAAACCAAGAGCCCGTAGCCAAGGAAAAGCACCAGCTAATCACCAGGGGAACTTAGAGTAGTCTAGCAATAAAATCTTTGCGAAGGCAGCGTGCACAAAGAACGAGTCACAATTTTGTAAAACCATTGATACCCCAAAGAGAAGCCAAATCAAGGTCCATAATGTATCTGTCGTGATTGCAATGCATCGCAATTGGATCAGAGGATCAAAAGGTTAGGCGTCAAAAGCACGGGAAAAGGTGCGTAAGGGAGACCCTAACCTTACTGTGGAAGATTGTCCAGAAGAGACTGCAGATGCGTGACACAAAGCGTACATACAAGGTATCTGTAAGCTAAGAATTGGAGTACATGAGAATTCCAGGGATTGCCCTTGCTTAGCATGGATCACGTGCAAGAGTGGAAAACCGTGAGTTTGCAATGCATCGTAAACCTGCAAAGCGCGCCAAAAAGCGGGAATTCCCCGCTGGTGGACACAGGCAAGGTTTGGGAAATTGGTAGTTTGCGATGCATCGCAAACTGGGGTGCGCACCAAAAGTTCAACTCCAAGCTGGCTTCTAAGCGTGAAAGGGCAGTTTGCAATGCATTGCAAACTCGGGTGCGCGCCAAAAGTTCAAGTCCAAGCTGGCTTCTGAGTGTGAAAGGACAGTTTGCAATGCATTGCAAACTCGGGTGCGCGCCAAATGTTCAAGTCCAAGCTGGCTTTCTGACTGTGAAAGGGCAGTTTACGATGCATTGCAAATCCAGGTGCGTGCCAAAAATGTCTAACTAGGCAAACCCTAACCCACGCAGTTCATTAAAATCCTCTTAGGGTTAGGGTTAGGGTTAGGGTTAGGGTTAGGGTTAGGGTTAGGGTTAGGGTTAGGGTTAGGGTTAGGGTTAGG